>JARHVA010001353.1:300000-347500 GCA_037957365.1 Torreya grandis | reverse complement strand
TGAAAGAGAATAGATCAATTGTCCCATAGGAGAGCTAAAAAAAAATGTATTAGGTTGATTGATATATTAAGGAAATAAAACAACATATAAAAATTATATCGAGTTGGCTGATACAGTTTGATAGGAATTTGGTAAAGTTAAAATTTATCAAGTAGGTCGATGCAACATGGAAAACATAATTATATTGGGTTGGCTGATATAATTGGAAATAGATTGATAAAGCTAAATTTTTTTAGGTTTATTGATGAAATTAGAAAGACACCCAAAACTATATCAAATTGGATGATGCAATTGTCAAATAAAGCAGATAATGGTATTGGGATGACCAATACAATTTAGAAAGTAAACAAATTGATAATTTCACTAAGTAGTAGCAAAAAGAACACAATATGGAGGTATTACTAAGCTAGATGTGTTTGGTTTGTAAGCTCTCAAATACTAATCCCATATATAAATAGTGAGCAAGGCCTGAGGGCACTAACTACAGTGCATTCCACAATCTCATAGCCACACTATTCCATCTCTAAGGTACATTGAGATTAACTTTCCAAGGCTAACCACTTATTGGTGCACTACAAGAAGAAATGATTGAAAGGGTCTTCTTATTGGATGAAAAAAAAACCCTGGGCACTATTAATATTTTGGGAGTTATGTGGAAGTTGAATTCTGTATATAGTGTTGTCTAATGGCTTGAGTATTTTGGTAATGCCCCTCACACCATAACTCAAGTGAAACTGATGATCGCTTTACCTAGAACAATAACTCATATGAGTTTTACATTTGTTAGAACACATTTATAGGAAGGAAAAAATTAAAAATAATAACAAAGATGATTCATATTGAAGCAAAAGATTAAAAAACATTCGTTGTGAGTAGGAATTTGAGTGTTATTCTAGAGCTAATAAATCAAGAGGATAATTCTATGTTATTGAAACCCAAGTCTAAGGAGGATATTGAGTTTGTCATTCATCTCAGACACAATCCCAAGACTTGATGGAATACCCATTGCTTTATTCAAGACCTTTTGGGGCATTATAGGAGAAGATGTCACTACTGTTGTTAATGAATTCCTAGAGTCAGGATAATTGCATAAGGAATTTAATCACACATTTCTCATGCTCATTTCCAAGAAATAAGGGGTAGTGAATTTGTCAAATTTTAGACCTATAAGTTTGTGCAATTATTTATATAAACTTGTCACCAAACTTATGTCCATGATAATTCAACCTATCATGGAAAAAATCATACATGTTCAATAAGGAGGTTTTATTTCGAGAAGATAAATCCAAGACCGATTAATTGTTATAAATGAGGCTAGTCATTCCATGGAGATTAAAAAAAGGTAGCCATGATCCTCAAGTTAGATATGTCCAAGGCCTAAGACAAATTGGAATTGAATTTCCTTGATAGGGTCTTAAACCAATTTGGCTTTAATGAAAAATTTAGGATAATCATCAAAACTTACATATCCACTTGTATGTTCTATGTTCTTGTTAATGGAGTAGCTCAGGGATATTTTATAAGTGTTAAAGGAGTAAGGAAAGGGGATCTTATATCACCCTTATGTTTTATTATCATGGCAAAGTCTCTAAGTAGGTATTTTTCTAAGGCATTAGCAGATGGTTAGCTTAGAGGCTTCAAGCTAGCCAAGCAGGCTAAACCCATTACTCATTAGCAGTTTGTTGATGACACCATGTTACTAGTAGAAGAGTCTATCTAGGAAGTAAGGACATTGAATACATTTTTGGTTATGTATGAGAAATATACCAATCATAAAATAAATTTTGATAAGATCTCAATTTACTTTTTCAACACTACAGAAGCTAGACAAAAGAGAATTGCTGGGATCTCAGGTTTTCAAATTAAAAACCTACCATCCACCTATTTCAGCATTCCCCTTATCAAAAATCAATTAAAATTAAGTTCTTGGAACTTGTTAATTGAAATATTCCAAAAAATACTTGCAGGGTGGAAAGGGAAACTCCTTTCTCAATCAGGGAAACTTGTCTTGATTAAATTAGTCCTTCAAAGCCTTCTAATTTACACTCTTTCTCTCTTCAATTTGCCAAAAAAAGTGGAAGAAATTCATAAAAAAATCCAAATACATTTCTTATGGAATGACTATGAAAGTAAGAGCAAATTCCATTTGGTCTCTTGGAACAAAATATGCAACAACAAAATATTTGGAGGCCTAGGCATAAGAAATCTTCAAAGGATCAATAAAGCTATGATCTCCAAGTTTGTGTGGAGATTCATAAATATTAATTCAACCAGAGTAAGATATTATCGCAAAAATAACTTCAAGGGAGGAACCCATTCTCATTTTAAAAGATGAGCAGTTCATTAGAGGATCACACATCTGCAACTTCCTAATTGAGAATAGGGAGATCATTCTTGAAGGATCCATGTGGCACATGGGAAATGGCATGAATATAAACTTTTGGGGGAACAAATGGAACACAAATTTATCTCATATTTATAGGAATATTGAACAACACATAAAAGAGAATATAATACAAAAATATGTGGAGTATATCACTGATTTTGGCAAATAAGAAATGTCTATAAACATTAGATTGAAATCAGCGTAGATGGAGTAAACCATAATGAACAAATCAAATTGATGACTTGAATAGGTTTCTCAAAACCATCCATATCACTAAAATAGATAAGAAAGAAAAGCTAATGTGGATTGATTCCTTTGATGGGAATTGTAATGTCAAAGCTGGGTATGAAAGGATATTCCAAAACCAAGATGCTAAGGTGAGATGGAAAGGTGTTTAGAATAAATTCATCACCTTGAAGATAGGTTTTTTTACCTGGGTTTCCATTCAAGAGAAGATTTTGATAGTTGACAATTTAATGGAAATAGGATGCATCATAACAAATAGATGTGTCCTATGCAAAGATGAAAATGAAATCATTTCTCATATTCTCATTATTTATAAGTACACACAAAAAGTGTGGAACTTTTTCTTGATGAAATTCAACATCTCATGGGCCATCCTAGGAACCCCAATTGAATTTTGGTTGGATTAGAGCTTCCCATTTAAAAATCCTCATCTTAAGAAATTATGGAATCTTACCCTTCCACACATTTGGTGGGGAATATGGGGAGCTAGAAAAAATATCATATTTAGGGATAAGAAGTACACTAGTAAAGTGACCTCAAAATGAATCTACTCAACTATTAATGATAATTACAAATCAAAAATTTAAAAAATCAAGGAACTCCTCTCTTTTGAATGGTTACTTGCACAAAATTAGTAGATTGATTTATCAAGCATAGGAAAACTAGATCTTAAGGAGAAAATTTGAAAGAGAACCAAATAGAAAGTCCTAGCTAAAGGATAGATAAAAAATAATTTTTGATGGTGCATCAAAAGGAAATCCAAAAATTATAGGAGGAGGAATCATTAGAGATGCTAAAAAAAAATCTAATTGGGGCTTATGTAGGAGATATGGGCACTAAGACTAATCATTAGCAGAGGCTCTAGTTGCCCTTTGGAGTCTTAGACTAGCTAAACAACTTAATATCTAAAAGCTAGAAGTAGAAGGAGACTCCATGAACATAGTCAATTGTCTAATTGGCAAACACCCCCCAAACTAGACTATAAAAAATATAATTAATGAAGCTAATATAATTATAAACTCTTTCCAATAAGTGCACATTCTTCACACATATAAGGAGGGTAATGGAATTACAAATTGGTTTGCCAATGAGGGAACAAACAATGTAGGCTTTAAAACATGGTTAGACCATGAGAATTTACCTAGAGAGGTACTAACAAGAATAGACAATGAAGGGAAAAATTCTTTTATTAAAATATAGTTATATAGTTCTCTACCTCATGACCAAGGAAGACTTTATGATAGTGGATAATATGTGGGAACTTAGACACATAGACCCCAATTTTGATTAGGAGAAGCATCTAGAAAAAGAGAAAGAACATGACATGTCTCATAGTTCTCACCATTATAGTTTTATTGATACTTCTAATTGGTGTTTTAGAGGAGATGGGAAAAGCTTTCTAGAGCCCTACATGAATGGTAAAATCAAGATGGGATTACCCAACATAATTGAGCCCAAGTTACAACCTGAGGTCAAATCCAACAACATAGTCTGGAATGCCCTGTAGGTGGGGGTCTTGCTAGATTCATGGAAAAAATTGAGGGTTTTGAAAGACATTTGTCCACTCAGTTTGTTAAAGCTTGGGAGGAAAGGGTTAATATCAATGGAGTCACACTGGAAATCATCGAGGAGCTGATTGCACATGTGACAGGTCTAAGAATAGAAGAAACCAAAAGCTACAACAATCCTAAAGACTAAAAATTAAATAAAGAGGCATTTCTAGAGGAGGGTGAACAACTAGAAAAGTTACACAATGGTTTTGAGAGGGAATCTCTTCCCAAACCATATGCTGAGATATATTTTCATCTTATTTAGTATGTTATTTTATAAGGTCAATATAATGTTTTTAGGTGGTCCATGTTTAGGATGTTAAATTACCTTAGACATGGAGTTGGTTTCAGTCTTCCTTTTTTCATTCTCAAATCTATGGAAAACTCCATTTAGAAATATAAAAATGGTAGTTACACATTCCCTAGACATGAGGGTGTAATATTCCTCATTTATAAATAATTCAAGGGCATAAACCAACTTATGCCTGATCTTCCCCATAAAAAAGAAAAAGAAATGAGTGAAGGATTGGTAGATATAAGAAAAATTAAGAAAATTACCATTAAATACCCAGTAAATATAGCAGGGATGCTGACAACAAGGCAATATAAATTAAAAAAGAAAAAATGAAGATAGGAAAGGTATAAAACATAAAACAAGACGGTATCAAGAGATGTTTAAGAGGTGCTTCCATAGGAACCATTGAGGTCAAAGATAACACTGAACCCAAGGATCTCAAAAAATAGCAGACCCCTCAATACAAAAAGGGGGCAAGGAAATTTGTTATTGTGGATAGTGACAATGAAGAGAGGGAAGAGGGTTGTACTAAAAAATGACTCTATTAATACTCAGAGGACTACTAAAATGGGGATTGAGAACTAGAAGGGAAAGACTCAAACTGATAACATTGAGAAAGAAGAAAAGGATTAGTGTTAGAAAGATAAAAAAAAGAGTTTAAAACAAATTGAGAACTCATTCAAGAACAGGCTAAACACTGACATGTTGAATGAAGAACTAGAGCTAAAAAAGTCCCTCATGAGATGGTTCATAAGGGAAATGTCAAGCATAAAAAGTAGGACGAACATTATGCAATAGGAAAATGAAAAGTTATCCAAATCCTAGATGGATAAAGAAGAGGACCTGTGGATTCAAAGGCTCAGCTTCAGGGTTGATCTCCTTGAGCATGCTAATGAGGATCTTCAGAACGAACTCAATTTCATTATAAATTGTAGTAAATCCACTATGAATGAAGGTCTATAGAATATGGAAAACCTCTGTGAGTAACTCAAAGAGCTATTTGATCCTAGCTATATAGGTAAGGGAAAAGAGACAAAGGGCCAACGCAACAATGGAACACACAACATAGACTATGAAAGCATTATCAAGAAAATTGACATGAATCTTAACAACATGAAGGCATGTTGGGAAGACATCTCGAGAAGTATGGAATAATCTATGTTGTTTGGGTGTGTGGGAGTAGTTTTTTAGCTATTCTCTTGTTTTTTTTGTGTTGTTGCCTGGGATTCCCTTTTAGGGATGTTTCTTTTGTCTGATTATTCTTTGTTTTGATGTCATCGTAGGGTTTGGGGACCCTAGATTATAAAAAAAACCCTTTTAACCTCAATAAAAAAGATTCAAAATGTATTAAAGAAATAAATAATCACAATGGTATTAAGTTAGCCAAAACTATTGGTAGAAAAATTGATAAAGTATAAATGTATTGGGTTAATTTATACAATTGGAATAATACACTTAATTGTATCAACATGACCAATACAACTAGTAGAACACAAAATTATATCAAGTTGGCTGATATAGTTTCAAAAAAATAAGGAATTGTGTCGAGTTGGCCAATATAGTTTCTAAGACTAAGAAAATTATATCGGGTTGGCCAATACAGTAAGACTAAAAGTTATATGATGGTTTTAAATATGTCACTAAGAAGCTAAAATGATAAACATGAAAATAATCCAACTAGAGGTAGGATAATATTCATGTTGGGTTCACCAAAATGTTTACACACACTAGGATGAACTACAAGTATACTCTTTCTATAAATAGACTAGGAATCGAATAAGATCAATCAAAGAGCTTACCTATACTTAGAAGATTAGGTAAAGACCTAAAATATCTATAGACTAGTATAATGTAATCTATAATTTAATATCAAGAGGAAAAGGTTACAAAGCCCAAAGATATGACATAGGGTATAACTCTCACTAAGGTTAAATGATGGACACATGATTTTAGTAATGATTATAAAGGTGTAAGTGAAATTAAATGATGGATAAGCAATTATAAAGAAGGTACAACAAAATGATCAACCAAATGGGGTCTATGCAATGTAAGGTGATAAACGGAAATCTTAAAACAAACCTATATTTATACCAACTTACTCAATATAAAGAAAATCCTAATCAAGGATACACATGTACATCCACAAAGTGATAAAAAACATTTAATCTACCAATCAAATAAATGAAAGAGTGTATGTATAGAAATAATTACCTTTGGATAGACCCTTCAATACTTCAATCTCCACCTTTGGCTCAAGTGTCCCTTTACAAGAGATGTCGTAGGTTGAAGACCTAAAATGTAAGATTAAGACCTAGATATTATTAGTTAAGAACTTTGAAGGCCTATTCTATTGAGATCCAAATACACCATAAGACAAGACCTCCAAGATAATGTTCTAAACCTCTATCTCCCAAATACTACTTAGGGCATAAATTCAAGTGCAAGTAGAGAATATGAATGTGATATATCTTATAGGAATGAAATATGAACCCAATATATAAAATAAAAATACCCAAAACTAACCCTAAACTCTAAGCTAATAATATCATCCAAGTCGATATAGTTGGAAGATGTTGGCTGACATAACATGGTATCAGCCAGGTCAATATTACAGATACCCAAATTTGGTCAATAAAACATAAGTGTTATGTCTTTTTATGAATTTTATTTAGATAATCCTAATGTTTAATTAAAACACCACTATCACATCTTGTTTTAGTTTTAGACACACACACACACACACACACACACACACACACACACACACACACACACACACACACACACACACACACACACACACACACACACACACACACACACACACACACACACACACACACACACACACACATTTATCTCTTAGACTAATGTTTCATTATATTTGTTCAAGCATTATTATTCTATGTCATTCCTTATATGAGTCATAGGTATCCCTGGTCTTCTTTATTTTCAAATAAAACCTCTCTATTTGGACTATGATGCTTTATGTGGTTATCTAAAAAGTATGGTATTGTTTAATGTATTCTTCGGTACTTGTTTCAAAACATGTTTTGTTTGGGTCTCTTTTTATGATTGTTTTACCCCATTTGAGTTGGTTGACATGCTAATGAGTTTTTGAAAAAAAAAATTAGGAGTATTATATTTATATGATTATAAGAGTCATTTTACATCTAACACTTATCTATCTAGCAAAGTAAAAGTTAAAAGCACAATACAAGTTCAACGTTTGCATTATATATCTAAAGTTTTAATTGTTACATCTAGATTCCATGCTTGAACCAAGAGGAGGGCCTAGGCAAAGATAATTTAGATCACATTGCATATGATCTAGTCATACACACATAGTAGATGGAGAACTAAATTATCCTGAGGTCTCCCTTTGGGACTATGTAGGCAACACTCAATTAAAAGGTGTTTCTGAAGCTAACTCAACTATTCCTCTTACTTATTTTGCCCCCTTTTTCTATTTGATTACCATTTGGTTTTATGTGCAAGACTTTTCTAGGGTTTTAGAAGAATTAAATACAAAATCATAAACTATAGTGCATGATCGCATGATCCTAATAGGTAAAAATACATTTACAATTTTTTTCACATGATTTTCTAATTTTCAAGTCTATTCGATAATTAACACAAATAAGGACGCTTGATCTAAAGGTGTAGGCCATTGATATACGAATCTATTGGCCATAACCAAATTAATCAAAATAGTTATTCTATCATATTTGAAACCGTACCAATCAATCCTACACTCAATCATAGTCACCTATAGTTCTATGTATTTATAAGTGCTTATCCATTTTCTATCTTTCTTTATCAAAGACCCTTCTTCTTCATATATTACAAATATATGTGCATAAATGCTTATTTTATGGAAATCCATTTTACTCAATTTTATTTATATTAATTAAGGTTAAAATTCCCTTAACCTAAAATTTTAGAAAACATATTGGTGAACCCACTTTATTTGTTGAACATTGCAATCCATAATTTTCCTTATTTTTTTGACCTAAGGTTTCAAATAAAATTTTGATTTCCTTCTCATGTTAGAGTGTTTTCTAGCATTTGTGTCTCTCTCTCATCTTATTATCATTTTAGTATTTGGAAAAATTAAAATGGATAATAAAGCATCTCTTCCTCCTCATCTTATTGATGCATTTTTAGGCATTCCTTATAATTATGATAAATAATGAACTGATTATAAATATTGTGTGCTTGATACTAATGAAGTGCACAACTATATGTATAATGATGACAATTATTATTTTTATCATGATGAAAATGAAGAATAATATTCAAGTGATTATCAATGTGCAAAATATACTAATGTAGATGAATGTTTTTCTCCTACATCTTCCATTCTTTATCTTAAAAGCCATGTGAAAGAAACTAGTAATATAATTCCAAAGGAACCCCTTATTGGTGATGCATCATTTGATAATAATCCGAGTTTATCACAAAATATTTCTCTCTCTCTTTTCAAAATTTCACAATATAAAGCAAATAAATTTAAAAATCCATTGCATAATGAAAATAACAATTGTGTATCTCAAGAGTTACTTTCTAATTATAGTAATTTTTCTTTTACATATGATAATGACATGACTAAGGTAGAAATACAAATGCATCTCCTATCCTCTCTTATTGTAACAATGAACATGTGGCTGTTTAAAATTTTGATAATGAAAATAATGTCCCTTTTTCATATGTTGATACTTTAAACAGGGTAGAAAATGTAAATGCCTTTCATCCCTCTTCTATTTGTGAAAATGTGAATGTTTCAATTTCTAATGTTGACAATGATACTAAAAATTGTATTCCTCTCACATGTGATGATGCTTTGAACAAAGTTGAAAATGAAAGTGCACCTCTCACACTCTCTTCTTATAAAAACAAAAGTGTTATTACTTCAAATGTTGATTCTACAAGTGAAAAATATAGTGATCATGATGAAAATATGAATGATAATGATTACTATGTGTATAGTGAAGAGGAGAATGTTTCTTCGAACCCTAGTATAGATTATTACCCTCCCCTCATGTTGATGATTATTGTATGTTACATGATAAATCAAATGATATATTTTTTAATGATGATATTATTACAAATCATGATCATGTTCTTAGTCCTCTTTTAAAAAATAAAGTGAGTGAACACGTTGATTGTAGTGATGAAAACAACAGTGTAATTTATTCTATTTTAATAGAATGTAATATGCCTTTGCAAACTAATGATATATCAAATACCAATGAATCTCTTAAGCATACCATTTGTAAATAATAATTCACCCCTAAGCCTTATTATTATATACAAATAGCGTATCGATGGCTAAAATTAATAATAAAAGTCAATTATTACTTAAATCCCTTAACGATATAAATGTGCCTTCACAAAAGGTTATTACTTTAATGCATGTTGTTGGTGATTTAAAACATAAAGTACATCAATTTACATTAGAAAGTAAGGCATATCAATATTGGGTTGATTTAAATTCTATATATGGTAATCGTCTAGTGCACAATGTTTTGTATGTGTTATTAACACATGGTTTTAAGATACCAACATATTCTAAATTTAATGGTAGTGGGGATACTTACTTACATATCAAAGATTATAAAAAATATATGAATGGTTGCAATGACAATTAAATTTTATTACAATTGTTTCCAAAGAACTTAAAAGATCATGCATTAAATTAGTTTCATGATTCTCTTAATAGTGGGTCTTTACAAACATATGATGAGTTAGATGAAGTATTTCTTATGCACTTCATCTAGAATAAGGCACCCAGACTTACTTATAAGAGATCCATCCCTACATTAGGGAAAGTTAGAACTAGTTTGTGATTACATATTACAATTTAATACATGTATGAAATAGTTAATTTATCAATCAACCAATTGGAGACATAGTGTATATTTGGTGGGGGTCTCAATTTTCCTCTTAAAAAATAATTATTGTATTAAATGTCTAAGTCATTTTAGAATCGCTACTATGAGACTATTACATTAGAGAATAAATTAGGACTTGTGCAAATAAACATAGAGGCAAATTTTGATATTGAATTATTACCACTAGAGTCATCTAACTTTGTTTAGGAACTGAATCCACCTTATCCCAAAGCAAAGCCTCTAGAGAAGCCACAACTTAAAGTGATAAATAAAGGAAAATAATCAATTTTCAGATCAACTCCTATTGCCATTATAACATCTTATGTTAGAAAGCAACTTACATAATTTTATTCATTCAGAGATAGGCCTCATGAAAATATTAAGAGATTATTGGATAGGAGGATGATTACACTTCCTCCTAATCATTATCATTTATCATGTTGGTTGGAAAAAATAAAAAACATGCCTTATTATAAATATCATCGCATTAATGGTAATTGAGATAATGATTGTTGTGTACTTAGGGGTAAGATTGAGCAGTATGTTGATAAGGGTATTATCACATTTGCTAAGATGACATAAAGATATCCTTCTCTTTTTTATACTAGATGAAATTCTAAAATGACTAAGTTATCCCAAGATGTTCCTATTAGGGAACCAAATGGTCACTCATCATGTAGATAAAAATGCATATAGAGAACATAATTATAAAATATCAATGGTATTGTTGGCTGATATAGTTTTCCAAATCTCAAACCAGTTCTTACACCAACATATCATGTAGGGAAAGGGATTCTTACAAGCTCACCAAAGGTGTGAAAGAATGAAGGATTTAGGTTGGGATCATGTTAGTTGTGTGTAATGGAAGATAAGTGTTTGGGAGGAGTGGAAGGGAGAGAATACCATATGATTTTTGGAAACACACCAATATGCTATCAGATATCATTCAACAAATAAACATTAGATGAAATATTTTCTATATTAGATTCACTTTCTATTGAATACAAAGGAGAATGTTATTACACCAAAAACCCTAAGTACTCTCTCTCTAAACTATAGATACTCACATATCCTAACTCTCCCTAGTATAATATAATAGTAATGACCAACCCTACTTCTCTTGGTTATGGTTCCCTAGTTCTCACTCTTTATTGTTTATTGCTTTCTTCTCGTCTAGATCTCTCTTTTCTATTTTCTTCCCGTTAGAGTAAATGAATTTTCCAGTTCCTTCCCATATTATCTCTTTGATCCTTTGAAACTAGAGCTCATATTTTATTTGACATCTTGGATTGAGGCCAACTATGATGCCATCCACCATCATAACATAATAATTCCATTTTAGGATTTGTATCTAGATAATCCACCTATCACTTTCCCCCACAATCTCCCCTACAGTTCTTGGGTCTATGTGGTTATTTTTCCTTAGGTCCTACTGCTTTATCATGTATCATGTGTTATCATGTTTCTAACATCTAACATCTACTTTAATGGTAATTTTGTTTAAGGTGAATGCATAGGTTATATGGTTTGGATTATGCACACCTCTCGGCTAGTGGCATTGATTTCTACTTAAAGCCTGCAAGCGCACACTTGCTCGTTACTTAATTAATTTTAGGGCTCAACATCACCCCAAACTAAATTGGTTGTCTATCCAAAAAATAATAATTTATTCTTTTGCTTGCCTTCCTTATGTAACCCAACTTCCCTTGAAGCTTTATCATAAGTATTTGCTTCATCTAGGGTTGCATGGTTCTACAAGCTTTTCTATGCTACTCCTCGCAAGATGCTTTCCTTTTCTTCAATGGAATATATAATTCACCTTCCCATTTTTTCCCCATCTAGTAATTTTATTACCATCCTCTCCTTTTTCTCAATACCTCTTTTGCCAAGCAACACAACTATTTAGGGCCTTTTAACTTGTGCCCTTCCTATGCTAGATCTTGAGTATGTTCTTGGTATTGTCATCCCCCAGCTTCTTCAAAAGAATTAATCTTCCCTTAATTATCACTTACTATCCAAGTTTCATTTCATGATAACCTTACTCTATGAATCCTTCTATGAATATTTTGCCCAGTGCTTCTGAGTGCTTCAATATCTCTCCTGACATCTTTGAGAGGGTTGCTAGTTACTTGGGGCATCAAGCATCCAAACGAACATATTTAGAGAGGGTAATCCATTGACATGTAATTGAATGGGCACATGTCCTTCATAGTGTGCCACTAGTGTTTCCTAAAAAATAGAAGAAATATTTCTAGGGTAGTCTCCCATTTCATCCCATCTAGCCCCAACCCCTAGGGATTCCCTGTTAGCTCTTAGAGACTCTAGCTAAGTGATACTTGGACTAGTAGCATAGAGCCATATGGTCTTCTTTCCTTGTATCATCACTTTATTTTATCCTTGAAGTCCTTATTTCCTCCAATTACATAACACCATGTGCATATCCTTGGGTCATGGCATGATTGATTCCCTTTGTTCTGCATTCACACTTGCCAACTTCAACCCATTATCACTATTGTTTTGGATCAGGTCCATGAGTAGGCTAATCCTAAGACATTTACATCTTATTCCACATTGTCTAGCCTCTACCCATCCATTCATGATGGGGCCCATGACTCTATCATGAATGATCTTCCACTTAGCTCTTCTTTTTAGTTGATGGGCTCCTTCTTACTCCTACGAAAAGAGTTATCAAAACTCTTTAGCCAAGAACACTTCGAGATATCATTACTATAGCCATAGATGCTTCAACATACACAAGAGTATACACCAATTGAAAATAATAAAAAATTTATTCACAAAAAAGATCTAAAAAAGATATGAAAAAAAATCATATATTATAATGTAGAGCTTGTTGATGATGAAAATTATACCATTAACAAATCAAACATTTTGCCTATCGTGAAGGTCAAATTGGAATCATACCAGTCTAATCATGGAGGTTCTAAAGGTTCATCTTGGATCCTAAAGATGCAAGGGGGTTTTTATTATGAATTTTGAAAAATAATCAATAAGTTATTAAGACAACTTATTCTATTATAACAATCAGAAATATGTTTATCGAATTATGAATCAATCAAGATAAGAATCTATAATTTATTCTATCTGATAGAGAAAACCTATGAGTTAGATAGTCTCTTAAAGAATAGAAATATGATTCTATAATATATATGTATTTAGATAATATCTTTGCTTCTTTCTTGTAATGTTCTAAAGAGAACCAAAAATAGAAGAGAGAGATTAAAGAAAGAAAAAAAGACAAAACATGAAAACAAAAGAGCAAGAAAACTAACAACAAAAAAAGTAAGAAAAGAAAATTAAGAAAGACAAAAAACTAATCCTACAAAAAGAGGTACAAACTAGAAAAAGGACAACAAACTAAGAAAATAATCTAATCTAAACAAAATAGATAATAAAATTGTAAGAATTAACTAAGTAAACACTCTAAGAATAAAGATTAAAGGAATAACTATGAAACTTAAAACACAAAGGCAATTAGTCTAAAGATTAAAGCAAGCTTATAATCTATTTGAAATAAATATAAAATAAGATAGACTAATAAACTTAAGCTATGAAATAGATATCGAATGATTAACTTAGAAAAATATAAAGATTATTAAACTAATGATAAACTAAAAAAGATATAGATCTAGATATTTAAAGATATCAACTTATAACAATCCAAAAGGAATAATAACCTAAGAAAAATCTATAACTATCTAAATAGAGAAAAGAACAAACCTAAACTAAGAACTAATAATAAAAGAAACAAACTGAACTAAAATAATTAAAATAGAAAACAACTATAGATTAAACTATATTTAAATATAACCAAAATAGAAACAAAAATTAGATTTAGAAGAAATCTGAAAGATACATTTATATTAAATTTAGATTCAAATAAATTAAAAAAGGTATATGAGTCTCAAAAGGAGACTCATCTTAGTAGAAAAAGATAAACTTATTGAGAAAACCAATATCCTTTCTCTACACAAACTTGAATGATAACTTTACAATCAGAATATATCAATGAAATATCATGAAATAGTGAAATAAACATCATTATTCAGGTTGAATACTTGGAATCTATGCATAGGACTGCAAATAGAAATCATCAAAATATATTAAGGTTAGCAAACTTTAGATTATCAGTACTAAATGATAAATAAAATTGGATATACCTATTTTGCATAAGTAATTACTCAACCGTTAGATAAAGTACCATTGGGTCTATCTACAAAAGTTGTACTATCTTAGAGAAGTTGCATAGAAAAAAGAGATAAATGATTGACTTCAAACAATACTTAAGTCTTCAATACTTATTGTGCTTATGTATTCAAATGAGTCCTTGATCTCTTCTTATACCTTCAACTTAGTTGTAAAATAAGTTATAACTAACTTTAGTTAGTTATTAGTTAATGTTAACTAATTGACTTTTAATAAAGTTAATTAATTATAAACTAAAACTGGTTAAGGATAGATTTAATTAAGACTTAAATATCTTAATCTTATTAAGATATTTAAAAAATATAGACTTGGGGTACTAATCTTAATGAGTGAAGACCCATATTAATTAATAATATAATAGAATACATATTAATCATAAAATAAATAAGTCAAAAATTGAAAATCTTATTCACATTAATCCATAACACATATTAATTAACTTAAGAATATAAATTATGTCAGAATTCCAAAAAAAATTATATTTACCAAAATATCAAAATTTATCAAAGTCTGAAAATCAAAGTGCCAAACTAAAATATCAAGTTCTACCATGAAAGTTCATCAATAAACAAAAAATATCCTTTGAATGACCAATATTCATCTAAATTTGACAACACTTCAATTACTTGTTTGTCTTGTTCATGAAGACAAACATTGTATTCCATATCAGTAGCAGGAAATGGTACCAATTTAGTTCTCAACTCTGTGGTGTTGTCATCAATTTTTAGCTTAATTATTTTCAGTAATTTAACTTCCCTTGGTGTTTTTGGCTCAGACTCAGTGCTCTTTTTTGCAGTCCTCTTTTCAATAGTGTGAGGTAGAATAACCTTGGATCCCAAAATTTAATCTCTCAGACCTTAAGAGAGGCTCACTATGGGCACCAAATAGATTCAACTTCCTACATTTTCTAATAAAATCTACATGATAAGGGGAAGGTGCATAAGAAAGAATGGCCATCTTCTTAAGATCTTTAGCATGGGTTATTTCTAATTCAAGCTATGTGGATTGGTTTGTAGGGAAATGATCATCAATTAGTTCACCTCTAAAATTAGGGGAATGCAGAGGTAAATGTCAAGGATCATGCTCTAAATGTGAGATGAACTACTTTAGGAAGATGTACGGGTTCTAAACCTTTGACCATGGAAACCCTTATAACCTATATAACCTCTATTGGTTGGATTAATAGGTATATTACTTAGAATATCCCAAAACTTAGGATCATAGGCACCAAAGTGAATGGACATTCTTGTCCCTCAATAAAATCTAGGTCCAAAACATCCTGCATGAAATTTACCCCTAGGAAAACCTCTGCTAGAGTTTGACTAACACATTTATTTGAATTATGTCCCCATACTCTATCATCATTACTTCCTACTAGCTGGTCCTACCCAAACATAGTGATTGATCTGTCACATAACATCAAAACCTAAGATTGGGAGACAAGTGTCGAAGGAACAAACTGCAAACTGTAATAATCCAATAGATGAAATTGAAGTTACATTATGACTAAAATTTATCACACTGTATCTGAATCCAAATCTATATTGAACCTCATAAATTAAATATAAGATTATGATATCAAATTAAAAATATCAAAGAATTCTAATCTCAATATCCATTTTCAAAGAAAAGCTTAAAACTTTAATATTGAGATTAAACTTCAAACAAAATCTCATGTCTTCAAATTGGCTTTGTATCCATTCAAAAGTATCCTCATACATTTATAAATATTTATGCCATTATCATTTTCAACACAACTGACTGATTCAATTCAGATTTTCACATAATGATTCCAATTCTCAACACTGTCAATTACATTTTTATACACTAAAATTAGATTTCTGGCAACACAATTTCTAGCAACATGTTTAAACGAAACTAAAACCAAACATCCCTATGACTTCACAAAATTTGATATTTTTAGACCACACAATCATGAATCATGATCAATCCCTAGTCATTCAAAACATAGAACAATTGTAACTTGTTTATGTTAAAAATTTCCATGTATTTCTCATATTTGTAAGATAAAGCCATTATTTATTGCTTTTCAAAAACCCAAAATAAAACCAAATGTCATATGCTTAGGATGAAAAACCCTAACTTGTGCCACATCAAAACTTAAATAAATGTATAATATGGCCTATCATCTTTATATGAACAAATTGACCTCTTCATCCATATATATATATATATATATATATATATATATATATATATATATATATTTGATAACTTTAACATATGATTTGCAAAAATAAATAACCACATATGTAACTAAAATGCAAGCACTGAATTTCTTCAATATTTTCTAGGGTCTATACTATCACTTTTTAAACCAAAATATATTTACATACCTAGTTGTCCAATGACACTCCAAAACCAAAACAAACAATTTGTGCATGGTGATAACTAAGAAAAATTTGAAATCTTTCCAATATTTCTACAAATCTATCTAAAACTATCATCACTTCAACCCGTGGAAGATAAATATTCATAAACTCAAGAAACACAATAGGACCTTAAAGACATGTGCATGCTAGAGTGTTACCCAAGCATATGCCATAAATAAGAAACCTTAAAATCCCAAGTTTCAACCATGATTCAAAAGTCATCACAATCCTCAACATCAAGCTAAGAAATTTCTTAGTTTATTCTATTCTCAATTTTGAAAAGAAAGATATATTTATCTTTTCATTTACCCAAAATATACAAGTGACCTTCCATATTGAGATTGAAAAATGTACACCACTATCACAACTAAATATTCTTTGAAATAATCTTTTGAATGATTATCAAAACCTACATCTTATTTTGATAGTCAAAAATCTTATCCTTCATCAACCCAGAAAACTTTAAAAACCAAAAACCTAAAATACATGTGGAAAGATTCTTAGAAACTCTTATCTCGGTGTTTTCCAAATTTATGGATAAGCAAAATTTGTTCAATCATGCAAGGGTTAAGCAATGCTAACTTAAAAATAAATATTTACATTTTCCTTATTTGACTACACGCATATAACTTTCCTAGAAAACTTGAGTCATAAACTATACAAGAGGAAACTCTATTTGCATGCAACCAACTATTAAAGTTTCGAACAACATATCAATACACTCTCAATACCTTTCAAACAAATTTTTCTTCTTTTCAAAACCATTTTAACTTTCATGCAGACAAAGTCATAGACTTTAATCATTATAATCCTCATCTTTTATAAAAAATCTTATAAGAAATATTGAGAGTTTTCATTCACTCACATACAATTTCAATAGAACTATTCTTTCATTGAACTTTAATCTCTCACAAATACCTCCATATTTCCAAAAAAACTGATAAGAACTTGTAAAACTATATCTAGTATCACTTTCCCAAAAATCTCTTGACTGTCAACCTCTAAAATCTCCACATGATCCCAAAGAGCCAGAGCTTCACTCCTATCAAAGAGCTTGTGAAAAATGACCAAAGATCAAGAAAAACAAAACTTATATCTGCCAACCTTCCACTGTAACTATTCAACTAATGTGTTACTTTTCCATTTAGTCAAACTTATTATCATGTACTTTAGCAACATCACTTAAATTATTTATCGATCTAATCAAACTTAGCAATAAATTTTCTTCACACTAATTTCTTTGCTAAGCTACATCATTCAAGGAGATTAGTTAGTCATTAATGCCAATATACTACAAAACCCTCATCTTGATCTCAAAGCATTGAGATAATGCTTTTGCATTTAACACCCATGCCAACTCATATGCCACAATGAATCAACATGCCAACTAACCAAATTAAATCACATTGAATATTTTTCACGATCAACCAAAAGGGTCCTTGACACTTAGTGTATTAAGCTAGTCCCATGGTAAACTTTACATAATGCAAATAGCTATGACCTAGCATTGTAATTTTAAATTATTTCATGAATGCTAGGATAGGCTCCTTTATACTTAAGCAATTTGAACATGAATGCAAACTTTTAAAAGCTCAAATGAATCCTTTTAGCATTATTATTTTATTTCATGCATAAGCCTAAGGTTAATAGCCAACTTATAAGTCCATGCCCAATGAAATATGAAGAAATGGTGTATATGTCTTAATATTATATTCACCTATATTGAATAATTATTCAAAAATTAAGATAATTGAGACTTAGAATATCCACTAGATAATCATATAAGGAACAAGGCTGCAAGAAATAGATGTGAAAATATTACTAAACCAATAGTAGTGAATGAAACTAAGCCACACATGAGATTTTATATCTTCAGAATAACTTTTGAATGTATCAATTTCAAATGCAATGTTTTAAAAGATGCCATCTCACCATTATTTATCATGAACCATAAATCAAATCAACTAATGAAGATCAAAACAACATCATAAATCATCTAAAATAATTGAAAATTGAAAGTCCACGTATCAATTGAAACTATCAAAAGTGCACTGAATCTGAATAGCAGAACAAGTGATCGCATATATAACTATTTATGCATATTTTATTCATTAATCCACCATGATTTTCAAAACCACTTAAAACACAAATAAATTTTTATCAATCAATCATTATTATTTCACAATAAAAATGCATCTAAAAATACTATCAATCAATACGGTCCCCAACATAGTTTTAGGATTTATGACAGGGTCATCTCTATGGTAGCAAGTATAATTTTTTTAAAAATTTAGGGGGGCTTGTATAAAATAGGCATAACAAATCCCTCTCTTAAATAGGCAAGACAAAACAAGATGCAAGCTAAAATAGGCTATATATGATAAATTCACACAGGATAAAACTAAGTAAAGACAAATAACCTAGTTAGAACCTAATAGGCATGAGTAATAAGATACTCTAACATCCCCCCTCAAGTGAATCTAGAGGCTAACAATAGAGGATGTTGTATGAAGCCACATGTCCCTATAAATGCCAATCTATCTTGCCTGAGTACATGGATGCCGAGTTGTTGTAACTACTAAGTGAAAGTAGGAATGGTGCTGAATATGAGGATGACTAAACATAAACATTGTGCTTTACGTATTAAGTAGAATGATGAACTTGAGGATGAATTACTTGAGCACCCTCAAACAAGATGGTGAGAAGTGAGCACAAAGACTGGTGGGGTTTAGTGTCACTAATGGGGATACCACATTGGTGTCACTATAAGAATCACCAAGAAGTCATGGAGTCAAGTAATAAATCCTCATATGGGTTTCGGTAAACAAACTACCTGAGTAAGATACCCATGTATAAAAGATTAATCCAAAAAACACTCAAAAAAGTGCAACATATACATATAAATCTTATAAAGTGCAGAAAAGAGAGAAAATCCATAGGAAAAACTCCCCCCCAAAAGAGAGAAAATAAGAAGAGAGAGCTAAGAAGACCCCCAAGATGATGCTAAAATAGTCCGTACTCCAAGTACTCATAAGTCAGGAAGGAACTCAATTTACACAAGTGGTCCAAATCCACTACTTGATCACAAAAACAACTAACACTAGGCTTCAGTAGAATAACTTCAATCAAGAAGACTGTCAGTGGTGATGAAAGTACAAAAGATTACTACATGTGCAAGGAACACTCAAAACCTAAGAAGCATAATGTATGTCATATCCCCCCTATATTGCTATTTAGGTGAAGTGAAGGAAAAAGGTTTGTATGAGTGGTTTGAATCCACTACTCAAACACTGAACAAGCTGACACTGTATACACCAAAATAGTTCCATGTCATGATGAAAAAGAGTGTGAAACTATTGAAAAAAATAAGATGACACTGTGATTCACCAAATTAGCTATTATTAAAGTTATGGGAGACTGTCAACTATCATAAAAGTGGTGTCAAAAATATAGATAAACTATATTAGTGAAGATGGCCCATGGTGGTGATGGAAGAGACAAGCAAATGAAGAAGTGAAAATATGCTTAAAATAAAGTATACAAATGCATGAAGATAGATAAGACTGAATCAACAAACCCCCAATGACACTTTATAGATAAGTGTGAGTATAATATAACCCATACATAAAACATACAAAATGGAAATAAAGAAGACACTAGGATTCACCATAATAGCTCCAAATGAGGAAGCTATCAACCTATCATAAAGCCATCAAGAGAGATGCTCCAAAAAATAAGGGAACGAAGAGGTGTTCCCATAGAAGAAGGTGAGGCACTAAGAAAGGGGCCTCAAAGAGACATGACATAAACTAACAGTGTGTCAAAGTACCAATCCATGGCATGGGCTGATGGAAGAGTCGGACAAATGGTAAAAAGAGCCATCATGTATGCAAAAACACATCAAAAAGGGATCAACAACTAAAAATAATAACTACAAATCACATGCAAAAGGATGTCAGGTTTAACCAAAAATGCATTTGAGATATTGTATGCATGAAGTATAATACATGACCCATAGCATATAAACCCCCTAATTGCTTATAGTTATATAATTTTACAAAAAATCTTCACCAGATTGTAATTTTGAGTTATAATAGAAAGTAGAACAAAATATCCATTTATGTATAATATGACTCAAATTGAATTATAAATATGCATTCTTTGTGAAAAATAACACACTTTAAAAAAAAATGACACCTAAAAAGGTGACCTAAGTGTGAAGAAAAGTGCCTAATTTTTTTGGGTGATGTTCATACATCAAGAAGGCCTCTATAAATCTAAAAAATAGTCATACTTTATATTAGAGTATCAAAAAACTAAATATACTACATGAAATATTTCAGAACCAACTTTCCCATGCAATAAGAATCACCTCCAAGTGCGAAATAACACTCAAGATATGAGCAAAAAGGCACAAGTGTATCTATAGAAACTCACAATGGAGGGGGCTTGAAAAATTTAGATCAAGAACAAAAAATAGAATAAAACATTAATGGGTAGTCCAAATAGATCAAAGAATAATGTTTTGAAAAAATAATTTTTTTTCATGGGGGGTTTGACCATCTGTTAAATTAGGCCCCACCCATTGGTCTTTGACAATTAACAAAATACCAAATGATGCTCCTTAGTGCAAGAGATAAACTCCCTGGGTCAAACTTGGGACCTCTCCATATCAATATCTTCATTAAACCTAGATCAATTAGTAATCCTGCCAACAAGGTCAAAGAAAATCAATTCCAATGTTTCATTTCCCACATTGAATTAATTAGAAAATGCCAACTACAATTTCAAAGCCATGTGGCAAAAAACATGTTTTTGTTTTTAAATTTGTTTGTACAAGCATGGAGCTATGGTGTGTTGACTAGGATATGAGGGGTGAAGGAGAAGAGTGTAGTGATGGAAGGGCTAGGCTCACATAGAGTAGGTTATGGGAGGCAGGATGGATGGTAGGGGCTGCATTATAGAGGGAGCAGGCGGGATGACGGTAGTGGGTTTAGGTGAAGCTAGGAGGGTGGGTGCGGTAGGGGAATGGGGCATAGGGGTTGCAAAAGTAGAAAGGAGTTGTAGAGGGGGGTGCAAGGGTGGTGCAAAGGTGGTCGAGCAACAAGCTCAACCATAAAGTATTTTTTTTGTAATTTTTTAAAACAAAATTAAAAAAAAAAGTTTATTTTGATATATATATATATATATATATATATATATATATATATATATATATATATATATAATCCCCCCCAATGAAAAAAACTACATTTTTAAAAAAATAGCTTAAAAAATAAAATAGCTATTTTTAAAAAAATGTAGTTTTTTTCATTGGGGGGATTATATATATATATACATATATATATATATATACATATATATATATATATATATGTATATATATATATGTATATATATGTATATATATATATGTGTGTGTGTGTGTGTGTGTATATATATATATATATAATCCCCCCAATGAAAAAAACTACATTTTTAAAAATAGCTTAAAAAATAAAATAGCCTGAAAATTAAAAAAAAAATCAAACCCCTTTAGCTAGTGGATGGCTAGAATTGATCAAGAAAATTCACCACACCAAGAGCACCATAAGTCCATTTTCTACCAAAAGAACATCTACCCCCATTAAATCAACCACTCCAATTGAATCTATATGGTCAGATCTGCATCAAAATGTGTATATTTTCTAGAAACTATTCAGTGACTAACAAGCTTCCTAAATAGATCTAGAGCACTAGGTGACCAATTTGAGAAAACCAAAAGGTTAGAAAACCTTTCATAGCTTCAATGAACATGTCCACGAAATCTGATCTATTAAAAAATGTAGTGTGTTCTCCATATTCAAGATTTTGCCACAAGAAAATAAAGGTTCAAAAAAAAACTTCAGATCTACAAAAAAATACAGCCTATATTGATCCTATATATTTGAGGATAATGCCAAGTGGATTAGTGCCATGAAAGACACAAAACAACACAACTCTACAGATTGTAAAAAAAATGCAAATCCAAAATGCAAATCTTCAAAATACAAACATAGATATGAAGACTACAAATTCATAAAGCTCAATAAACAAGTTGTTATCCAAGGATCTCAAACAATATAGATCTACAAGCTAAACTTGAGCAATGACTATTGGAGGGTGGCTCTGATACCATGAAAGAGTTATCAAAACTATTCAACCAATATCTCTCAAAGATCTCATTACTATAGCCATAGATGCTTTAGCATACACAAAAGAATAAACTAATTAAAAAAATAATTATTATTATTCAAAAAAGAGATCTGAAAAGGATATGCAAAAAGATCATATATTACAAAGTAGAACCCTTGCTTAAATAGGCAAGGCAAAACAAGATGCAATCTAAACTAGGTAATGTGGAATAAATCCACACATAGGACAAAACTAGGTAAAGACAAATAACCTAGTTAAAACCTAGTAAGCATGAGTAATAAGATACTCTAACACCTAATGCTACTTGTAGGTCTCTAGTTTTCCTGTGGTATCCTAATAGAAAGGGAATCTTCCATTCTACAGTCTTCTTGAAATAAACCAAGCCACATCCATAGGGAAATGTGGTGTCTTCATCTCTTCAGATCTACTTCCTCCTATCCAACCTCTACAGCTTCGATCCTCTTGGTCTGATTTACTCCTTCTTCCCTCTTTATTTGACTTTGCCTACTCTCTCTCTAATAGAAAAGTTGTAATGAACCATTAGACCAAAGCCTCGAGGTGTTATAAAAATCTACACATAAAGATCATAACATCCCACCATGCTTCTAAAACCCAAACTCTAGGATGAATTTATGCCCATACACTAGGATCCCTTACATATACGAGCCCCTAGACGAACACTGTAATGCTAATATAGCCACAGTCTATGAATTAAACACAGGCGGAGGCTTTGATACTAAATTTAATGAACCATTACACCAAAACCTTGAGGTGTTAGTGAAATTTGCACATTATGATTATAACAAAAACCTCTCTAGGCTACCTTTTAAAGATCTAAATCATCCCTTTTATTTTACTCCTAATTTTTCAAGTTGTACCATAGGCCATTTATCCCATACATATTGATAGGTGCAAAATAAGTGACCAAATGATCCAGTTAATAGGCTAATAGTTTTCCATACTACTGCCTAATTCTACCTAGGCATATGTTAGCCTGTTCAAGTCATGTTTTAAAATTTTAAAATATTGATAGTTGGTTAATATGTCACATGCCTTAATATTCAACACACTTATCCTTACCTGATTGAGTCACTTCCCTCGCCACTCAGCTCTAAAAATAATAACTCTAGATTGGGTCCTAGATCATGTTAGTCCTTTTACATCAACTCAGTCATGTCCTTCCTTTTTATTGAGCTGGCTAATTGATCATACCTTGTTCCTTGTGCACTAATATAACACCTATCCTTCCTTGTTTAACTTTTTAGCTTGTTCAAAATACCATCTCCATCTAGGTGTTTGTTCTCTTTTCCATGTACTTCATATCATTCCTTATTGTGCATTCTCCTTTCAAACGTCTTTGACAAACACCTTTATTCTCTTCTTCTTGACACCATCTCCTACCCCACAATAAAATTTTCATCTAGTCCTCCAACACATTACTTCATTGAGATGTGTTTTTTTGGGTGATAATGTAGACTTTATTTTGGTGGTGTAACCATGTATTTTTTATTATAAAGTGCTCCTAACCCCACCAGATACACTTAGACATGTGGCATGGTGGCTATTCAGAGAAAGCCTCTGCTCAACTTGCTTGACTAGATATTAAGAGGTAAGTGTGTCTTATTATCCAAAATAACTTCTGCCACTAAAAAACATTAGTAGAAACATGGATTTGACAACCTTATTATGAGATGGCATTGAATGCCTTATTACATGATGGTTATTAGGTCTCCCAAAGCCCAATTCAATGAATGTTGATAACCTATGAGGTGCTGAGTTGTGAAGGGCATAGCCTCATACTACTCTATGAGGATGTCAGATGAGTCCTAGTTGATATGTCACTTAGGTGGCTACTACAAAGAAGAAATAGGCTTAGCCAACCCTTCCTTTGTGATTCAGGGAACCTTTCTCATCTTGGGTGTATGTAGTAACTCATGCATCTTTGATCTTACAATCCTAATTAAAGGGATGAAAATAAGCATGAGGTTGACAGGTGGAGTGAAACTCTATTAGTTCTAGGGTGGGGCTGATAGATAGGGCATCATCTCATTCTTTAGAGTACTATTATTATGACTCCATGACCATGGTTATTTTCTATTGATAATTTACTCTAGGTCTAAATTAGTTCATTCTCCAAATCAAGAGCGAATCTAGACTACATCGTGTTACATCCCCATTCAACATCCTAATAGGATTATTGTACCCAAGATACACACTCATTAGTATTCAATGTTTAAGTAATTCATGGATCTTTTTCATCATGGGTAAGGCTGGTGGATGTCATTACCTGCTTCACAACACTCACCAAAATATATTCTCCATGGCATATTCCCTTTTTAGTTTCCCATTCTTCATGCATGGGGACCTATTTTGATTTTCATGGTAGTACCTACTCATGGGAACTCAACCTTAACCAACTCAAGTATTATGAACTCTTGAGTGTGTTGATCAATTAGGGCATCCACTGATGCTCTAAATTTTTAGAGTTCTACCTGAAATAACTCTTCTCTCCTTCAGGCCAACTAGAGCACATCACAGGGCTTGGATAAGTTGTACAACCTTGTACAACACTTATAACTATCACACCTAGTTAGAGAAGCCAGTTCATGGGCATAGACTAGTACGTGCTACACTTATACATTTCTCAAGTTATGGCATAGTGCCATATTTAAGTTTTTTTGTGGCTTTCTGCATGTTGTGTGCCTTCTTAGTAGTCTTTCCTAGCTTACTTCATCCTGTAAGCTTAAAATGAGGGATAAAACACTCATTAACATCATGAATTTTTCATATGAAGTCACGTTGGAGATGGTCTAGTGATCCACACTTGTAGAATGAGTATGGATGTGTTTATTTCTTTCCTTGATCTTATGTTCAGGTGGTATTCTTCTTGACAAGTCATGATGATGTTCATTCTCACCTCTATCCATCTGACTCAAACTTCCTATGCTTATGCCAATATTTAACTTATGAATAGGTGAGAACCTATGCACTCCATGTCTAGCTAGGCTACCACTCCTATCCCTCATTTTAATAATTTACATGGTCAAAACCTACTACAACTATTGTTTCTTAATTATAACAAACACTTCTAAGCTTGGTAGGGATTTTTTATCCTTCCAATGTGTGAATTCAGCTCTGAGTATGGATTTCAATGCCTATTAGGGATTAGAGGGATCACTCATGCATAAAGTGTGTTAGATTAGTGAGATCAGTCTATTGATGAACCATCATGTGTGCTCAAGTGGTTGGAGGGCATATGAGAGCTTCAAGGCCAAGGACTTCAACCTTGTGTCACAATCATGTATAGTCTTTGAAGCCTCCTACTTAATGTTCCTAAACATGATAATGTCTAGGTGTTTTATCTTTGGGACATAAAACTACCTGATGAATATAACCTTGAGGAGGGTGAAGTATGTAATTATCTTTGTCAGATCAGCCTTTTAGTACCAAGTTTGCATTCACCCTCATAGAGTAGTACCAAACTAGTACACCTTCTACTCTGAATGGATAATACCTCAAGACTATAGATGAGATTACACTTATACACATGGTTTGAGGTATATTTCATTCTAAAATACTTTGAAAGGTTTAGATTTGTTAGGATCTAGGAGCACAATTGATTACCTTTGTATGAGCAACTAAATGCAAAATTAAACCAAAAATAACAAGTAACTAAAATTCAGAAATAACACAGAATATGAGAGACAATACCCAATTGTATTAATACTCTTCCAGAAGGAAATACAACAAAGAAGATGCCACATTCTTCTTCCTTACACTCCTCTAGGGCTCCCACACCTCTAGGGCATAAATAGTAAATCTCTTCAAGAGCTCACTCTCTCAATTACAGTCCCAACAATCAACTCAAACACAGAGTTGTTGTTCACCTCCAACCAGTCAGTATCACTACTGCCAGTACCACTAGTAAGTGACAATCACTACCAGTCCAACCGAGTACTCCATGTACTCAAGGTCTAAGTACACCACATACTCCAAGTAGATCTCACCTGATCTTGCTACCTGTTGTGTTGCTAATCACCTTGATCTTGCTGCCACTTGCAGATCAACCTGGTTCTGCACACTTGTAAACCTAGACCTTGCACACACACACACACCTGTAGATCAACCACCTTACTTACACATGTAGATCTCTCTACACCTTGAAGAACTGATGAAATCTATTATTGGACTATTCTGATCCTGACCCTGTAGAGTCTGTAGTTTCAAGCTATTCAAGAGATATGAGAGCTTAGATTTGGACTTTAGTCTTTGCCTATCAATGTAAGCAGAAAGTCTTGGTAGTCTCCAGAAGTGTCAGCTATTACTTCCACACACATAGAGATGCACCACACTTACAAGCATAATTTCTGGTCTTTGACTAGACTCTCTTTAATCTGTATTTTCAAATTCGTTTTCCAACCCACGTAATGCTTTCTAGCCATCATCTATTAATACTATGCTTTGTATCATTTGAACAATAATAGAAAGTTACTATAGCTTGTCAGCAATTCTTCCCAATGCGTCAGCAAGCTTTGCCAAAACTCCTATCAAACTATCTGCATGGTCCTTTCTTCACCATAAGCTGAAGCTCCTCCTCTGTTTCTTCTAAGGCACGTGAAAGAGCCTTAAAAATGGACACATGATTAACTGAACCTGCCTTACCTCGCTTTGCATCTTGTTTTAATCTTTCGTCAATCTTTTTCTCTACTTCAATCCGTTCTTTCTCCCAATCATATCTCCAAGGGAACAATTTTCTTGGCTTTCTTTCCATCTACTGTAGGCTTGTCTTAGCTTAGAACTCAGTAACGACCTTCCTCTACCCTGCTTCTGTTTTGAATCCAGATGTATAATGGTCTTGAATTTATTTACAAAAGGAGAACGTACATTTTCATTAAACTGAGATATATGTTCAGCTGATCAGAGCCTATCGAAGAACCGTTTCAGTCTGAACACACTCCAATACAATCTACCACAACCAATGTACCGTCTGTGATACACAGGGCTGCTGTAACCTCTGAAGAGAAATCCACACACAGAGACCCAAAGGCCTTTCTTTTTTTATTCTTCACTGCTCACGGCTATGCTCAAAAATTCAACAAGCCGAGAACATTGGCTTGAATATTCATGAAGCTCGAGAAAGTTATTAGAGTCTTGAAGCCTGTAATGGATCCTTAAGAAACTTTGTAACATAATTTTTATCCTCCTCACAAAGTAAAACACGTGAATCTCTCTCTTTTATTCAGACCTGGTCGCATATATCAGACATGTTGATACAGACTTGAAAAATCATACATCGTTCCTTTATTCATTCTCCATTCTTTATATATAGTCACAAATATACACAAAATGCTTCACTTTTCTCTTTCTCATATTCCTACTGCTCATTCTTCCTCTCTCCTTGAAATGAGAGATTCTCCTTCTCTCTCTTTCTTACATCTCTTCCCTTGAATGAGAGGCATTTTCTTGTCCTTCCTCTCTCTTCTACGCCACCCATGCATATCTTATTTTTTTATTTGTTTTTTTTAAGAATCTTTTCTAAACCTCCACGCCAAACTTGGCCTCAGGCAAAACAACAAACAGTTTTCAATTTCCAACAATATACTAATTTGGAGAGACTAATATCTTACGGTTGAATGATTTCAACCACTCTCCTCATTATTTCCTCAATAGCCCAACAATTATTGTTTTCACTTTTACTTTTTACAATTACTCCTTAATTTTAACATTTTAGAGGAAAATACAATAAATTCAAATTTCAATTTAATCATGACCATGTCTTGCCAAGACGTATGTAGATGCTCCTGCATCATACTCTCCCTCTAGAAACAATTTAAACCTTAGTTCAAATGAAATGCTGCCTCCATGCATTAGTCTCTATTGTATGCCTAGATTCCAAGGTCTTGTTGTCAATGATAATGCTTGAATTTGTCTTTGTTGGTCTTTGCCTTTCATCTTGCTTTTCTTCCTCTTTAGATATGTCCTTCTCATTTTTTTTCAGCTACAATCTTCCATATCCATGTTTCATTTCCATATGTGTCTCTAAAGTTTTCATCTTCCATACCTGCATTCAAAACATCAAAAGCAACCTTAGTAGAAAAAAATTGAGGCCATGAAGCCTCTTGGCTGCCTTCACATTTTTGCTCCTTGATCAAAACTATTTTGACCTCTTTGCTTTGTCCTTGTCTTGTCTCACTCTTTCCAATGCTATCTTCACCATGGCTTGTACCTTTACACAACTCTCTTGGAGGATTCAACAACTCTTCTATCCTCTTCAACTCTTCACACAACACAAGCTCATCCAAATCTTCATATCCTATATCAAACTTAGGACCAGATTGTCTTTCATCCTCTATAATTACATTCATCCACTTTATAGTTTCTTCATACAAATTAGCTTCTTCATCAACATCAGTATATTCATCAAAAACAATTGCAGTATTCATACCTTCTATCTCCTTGCTTTCTTCAATCTCTGCTTGAAGCCATCTTGTTTGTTCTGCTGCATACTTTCTCCTTTTCTCATCATCCATCCCTTTGGAAGTCTCTCCTTGCTGCATATTAGTCCTTACAGCCACTTTCCATTCCTCATTTTCTATGAAAATATCATTAGATGATTCAAAAACATCATTATCCCTTTCATTGCAAATAATTGACTTACCTTTCCATGTAATTGTGTCATCCTTTACCTTCCTCCATTGATTTCTTGGTGTTGCTGTCTCAACACTCACATCTTCTTCACTCTTAGCCTTTTTAGGCACCCACATTACATTCTTTCTCTTATCAATTGACTTCTCAAGCCATTTAGGCATCCTATAACCATGCTCTTGTGATACTACTAAAAAACCAACTTTGTTTGCCCTTTTATTCTCTTGCACACTTACATTCATATTAGGAATATAAGAAAAATCAATCTTATAAGGTAAACTTGCCTGCTTGCTTACTTGTTGCTTGCTTGTGTGCTTCACCATCCACTTAGGCATTATGTAGCCATGATTGACTGCTTTGTGTGAGGACTTCATCTTCCTCTTGCCTCTTCTAACCTGTGCATTAATATCTTCATGCTCACAATAACAATCAAAATCAGCACTTAACACTTCATTTACCTCTTTGATAGCTTGTTCCACGGAGCAATTTTTCTCTTCCTTTGTGCTTGGCTGTCCTCTTTCTTCTTCTTGGCCTTCAATGGCATCATGGAATTCAGCTTCATCTTCCATCTCTTCTCTCACTTGTATGGATTCTTCAACACCTCCATTATGCATTAACCAATGCATCTCTTCTTCTTTATCAACAGCAGCAGACTCTCTTCTCATTCCTGCACATTTACTTGTGCAATTGGTGTCTTCTCTTGCACCAATCTCTTCACTTTCCAAGGCCCTTCTCTTGACCTTCATAAGGCTGATCATACCTACATTTACCCACTCAAAAATAGCATTAAATACAAAAACAAGAGACCATAATGTCTCCATGAGTGTCCTCTTCACCAACACTCTCATCTTCTCAAGTGCTCTTCCCGGCACTTCATCTTTTCTTTCTTTTCTTCTCTTGTCCTCCTCAATGAGAACCTTCTTCACAACTTCTTCCTCTTGCTGCTCACTTGGCAACCTTCTTATCATCTTGCCTCTATGGGATTCTCTCTTCATGGCAATCTTATTTTGCCTTCTTCTCCTTTTCACTAGGAGATCTATTGGCCACTTTATCCTCTTCTTCATTGGCCGTACCCATGCTTTCCTATTCAGCTGCATCCAAGACTCATACTCATATTTAATCTTAGCTAATTCTTTCTTCAAACTAGAAATTTATTTATCAAAATCAACATTAGTCATACCTTTGATGCTTGCTTTCCTCTTGCTGCCCTCATATACCTTGCTACTCTGTAGTGCTTTCAACAATGCTTCCATCTCTGAGATCCTCACCCAAGTCTTTTCCACCTTGGTCTCTTGATCCCTTGTCTCACCCAAGCCTTTCCTCTTTGACTGGTCTTTTGACAATCCACTTGATCTCACCTAGGCCTTTTGCATCCTAGTCTTTTGATCCCCTTCTCACTCCTGCAGCAACTCTTATACAACACTTCATCAAATACAAATCATAAATCCAAGCTTACCTTGCCTTGGATCTTCTTGTCTAAGCCTTCCTTGGCTTCTTCTCTTCTTAAGCCTCAATGGCTTGGCTGCCTTGAACCTACAACTTCTTCACTTGATTGCTTCTCAACACAATAATTCATCTCAAACAACAAAGATTACTCATACCTTTTTCTCTCCAGGGTCTTCTAGTGCTTGTCTTGCTAATCCTTTGGCCAAATCCTTGTCACAATTGTAACATTATTGACAAATGCAACCATTCCAAATTCTGCAACAACTTATGATCAATTTCTAAGTCCCAAGAGCTTTAAGCTCTGATACCAAATGATGAAATCTGTTCTTGGACTGTTCTAATCCTGACCCTGTAGAGTCCATAGTTTCAAGCTATTCAAGAGATATGAGAGCTTAGATTTGGACTTTAGTCTTTGCCTATCGATGTAAGTAGAAAGTCTTGGTAGTCTCCAGAAGTGTCAGCTGCTACTTCCACACACATAGCGATGCACCACACTTACAAGCATAATTACTGGTCTTTGACCAGACTCTCTTTAATCTGTATTTTCAAATTTGTTTTCCAACCCATGGAATGCTTTCTAGCCATCATCTATTGATACTATGCTTTGTATCATTTGAACAACAATAAAAAGTTACTATAGCTTGTCAGCAATTCTTCCCAATGCGTCAGCAAGCTTTCCCAAAACTCCTATCAAACTATCTGCATGGTCCTTTCTTCACCATAAGCTAAAGCTCCTCCTCTGTTTCTTCTAAGGCATGTGAAAGAGACTTAAAAATAGACACATGATTAACTGAACCTGCCTTACCTCGCTTTGCATCTTGTTTTAATCTTTCGTCAATCTTTTTCTCTACTTCTATCCATTCTTTCTCCCAATCATATCTCCAAGGGAATAATTTTCTATGGCTTTCTTTTCATCTGCTGTAGGCTTGTCTTAGCTTAGAACTCAGTAATGACCTTCCTCTGCCCTGTATCTTTTTTGAATCCAGATGTATAATGGTCTTGAATTTATTTACAAAAGGAGAACATACCTTTTCATTAAATTGAGATATATGTTCAGCTGATCAGAGCCTGTCAAAGAACTATTTCAGTCTGAACACACTCCTTCAATACAATCTACCACAACCAATATACCGTCTGTGATACGCAGGACTACTGTAACCTCCGAAGAGAAATCCACACACAGAGACCCAAAGGCCCTTTTTTTTTTTTTAATTCTTCACTGCTCACGGCTATGCTCAGAAATTCAACAGGCTAAGAACATTGGCTTGAATATTCATGAAGCTCGAGAAAGTTATTGGAGTCTCGAAGCCTTTAATGGATCCTTAAGAAACTTTGTAATGTAATTTTTATCCTCCTCACAAAGTAAAACACGTGAAGCTCTCTCTTTTATTCAGACCTGGTCGCATATATCAGACATGTTGATACATACTTGAAAAATCATACATCATTCCTTTATTCATTCTCCATTCTTTATATATAGTCACAAATATACACAAAATGCTTCACTTTTCTCTTTCTCACATTCCTACTGCTCATTCTTCCTCTCTCCTTGAAATGAGAGATTCTCCTTCTCTCTCTTTCTTACATCTCTTCCCTTGAATGAGAGGCATTTTCTTGTCCTTCCTCTCTCTTCTACACCACCCATGCATATCTTATTTTTTTATTTGTTTTTTTTAAGAATCTTTTCTAAACTTCCACGCCAAACTTGGCCTCAGGCAAAACAACAAATAGTTTTCAATTTCTAGCAATATACTAATTTGGAGAGACTAATATCTTACGGTTGAAAGATTTCAACCACTCTCCTCATCATTTCCTCAACAACCCAACAATTATTGTTTTCACTTTTACTTTTTACAATTACTCCTTAATTTTAACATTTTAGAGTAAAATACAATAAATTCAAATTTCAATTTAATCATGACCATGTCTTGCCAAGATGTATGTAGATGCTCCTGCATCAAGAACCCTTGTCCTTGCCTCACCAAGTCCTTATGATTCTCAAAACTAGTACCCTGGTGGATCTTCTATCAGATCTTGCTATCTCGCAGATCTCCCTGATCATACACACTCGACACCCTTGTGGAACTAGGAGGAGTTACCCTTGCTCTCTTCACACTAAAGGAGGTAACCAAGCTCTCTCAAACTAGCACACTTTATAATACAACCCATGAGTCTATTATATAAATCTCATGCAAACAATAATTAGACATCTAATTACAATAATTAGATCCGCAACTCAAGACTAAAATTAGCCTTTTAACATGCAAACAACTAGTTCGTTAACAAACTATCCATGAAACTCATAGTTTAGAACCGCACAGGCGATCGACATTGGTCCCTGTCTAACTGAAGATGACCAACGTCAACCAATACCTGACCGATGTTAGTTGCTATACTCACTGGATATGATTGACATTGGTTGGTCAGACCAACGTTAGTTACTCTGCAACTCAGAAACCTCTCAGAAACCTCCTCCATGTTTGCATCAGTGAAGCTTTTAGCTCCACAACCTAACAATCTCCCTCTTGGAGATAAACAGCTACACTGTACCTGTATACCGTCTAATTTGTTTCCTAGCTTGTATTCCTCTTCAAGCTCAATCTTGAAGACCAACCACCACACATCCTATGGTGCAACTCCTGTCATCCAAGTTACCTACGATATCCAAAGTACCTAACCCTGCATAACATGTTAACCTGCTATTGGTCCCTCTCAGATACCTGAGAATCCACTAAACCACTTTCCAGTGCTTCCTTCCCAGATTGGCCATAACCTGCTGACAACTCCCATTACTAGGGCAATATGAGGGAGTACACATGTACTCAACCTCATCATGTGATTTGGGACACTGTTTTGTGAACTGTCCATCCATAGGTGCACTTGCCGTTCTGCATCCTACACTACCTTCACACAATCATCTTGAGACAACATCAACTTATGATCTTCCCTATCTCTAGGATTACTCATGCCAAAAAATTTCACTGCTCTCAAATTCTTCATGACATACCACTGAACTAACTTTACCCTTAGCTCAATAAATCCCTGTATGTATGCACCTGCAACAAGCACATCATCCACATACAGTAACAAGATAATGTAGCGACCATTATCCAACCTGGTAAAGAAACACACAATGGTTACAATGACATTGACTAAAGCTGTGCTTTGTCATCCACCTATCAAACTTGTACCACTGTCCTGCAGCTTGCTCAAGACCATATAACCTAGCCTTCCATCTCACGTGTCCATCCTCTCTCTTCTTTAACCCAGCTAACAACTCTACCAAATCTATCGTTTGGTTCTCTTCCAAAGAATTCATGCCACACTCTCACTATTTCCTAGATCCTACCTACTCTACTTCTTTAAAACTTCCTAGTTCTTGACCATCAGTGAGCAACAAGTAGTGTAAAGAAGGGGAATAATGAATTTGAGGCTTACTTACACTTTTAGTCCTCCACATGGGTGTTTGAGACTCCTTGACAGCTTGTTGTCCACCTAAAATCCATTCCAGTGATCGATGTCAGTCACCACCTAGTCTGCATCTAATCGACGTCGATTCCATGCGACTGACCTAACTACCGATGCTGGTTCCCTGACCGACATTGATCGCCACCTACTCGACACCACTGACTATGCCTGTCTACATATGACTGATGTCGATTCCTCTTGACTGACACTGGTAACTGTGTTTTCTTGTGAGTGATGACTTTTTACCTGTGAGCTTACTTTGAATCAAAACCCTGTCCAAACTGCCCTACTCAGAAGTATCCAACCCCATCCACTGATCTTTGTCCATCATCTCCTCCATGAACACCAAGGCTTTCCAGTTCTTAAGTTTGTCAAATACATCAGACTTCTTTTTCTTGCAATAAATCCAATCCTTTCTTGTAGCATCCCATTGCTCATAGAAATCTCAGTCTATGCTCTCTGAAGCTGAACTCTTACCATTTGACTTAAGAACATCCATTCCCTTCTCACTTATGTGACCAAGCCTACAAAGCCACATCTTTTCAATAGAAGTGGAATCAGTAATACAAGCAGGTAGATAAAGAGTACATACTTTTTTACCACATGCTAATTCAAGTGCATCTGCTGTGAGAGTTCCTGTGCATCTCTCATCACCCAACTTTCTTAAAGAAATTAGCCTCATCTTCAGAACTGGGACCTGCATGACCTCCGTCAACACCCATGTGTTGGCTGTCTGCAATTTCAGCCACACTTCCCCTTTGCCAATACATTGACAAGGCTCACCAACCCCTAAATAAATCTTTCCAGAGTCTCCATGGACCTTAACATAGAAAAATACTCTATTTGGGGCTGCATGGAAAGAGGCAACAGAGTATATAAATGAAGATTCTACTTTATCCAAGGAACATATAAGAGCAACTAGTGCAACAATCCATGCATCAATACCTACTTCTTTATTTCCTTCATGTTGATCTGCTACCAACCAACAATCTTTCTTTACCTACTCTTTCTTTCCATAACACTGTAATTGATCATTCGTGCCTTTGAATTCCTCCATTCTTAGCTTACTTTCTTCTGCCATTGTTATACTCCCACTCAATAAGAAACCCCTGAGAGTGACATGTAATCAAACACAAACTTGCTCCCTGTAACCTTAGCTCTGATACCACTTTGTTAGGATCTAGGAGCACAATTGATTACCTTTGTCTGAGCAACTAAATGCAAAATTAAACTAGAAGTAACAAGTAACTAGAATTTAGAAATAACACAGAATATGAGAGACAATACCCTATTGTATTAATACTCTTCCAAAAGGAAATACAACAAAGAAGATGCCACAGTCTTCTTCCTTACACTCCTCTAGGGCTCCCACACCTCTAAGGCATAAACAATAAATCTCTTCAAGAGCTCACTCTCTCAATTACGGTCCCAAAGATGAACTCAAACACAGAGTTGTTGTTCACCTCCAACCAGTCAGTATCACTACTGCCAGTACCACTAATAAGTGACAATCACTACCAGTCCAACTAAGTACTCCACGTACTCAAGGTTTGAGTACACCACACACTCCAAGTAGATCTCACCTGATCTTGCTACCTATTGTGTTGCTGATCACCTTGATCTTGTTGCCACTTGAAAATCAACCTGGTTCTGCACACCTGCAAACCTAGACCTCACACACATACACACTTGTAGATCAACCGACCTTACTTACACATGTAGATCTCTCTACACCTTGAAGAACCCTTATCCTTGCCTCACCAAGTCCTTATGATTCTCCAAACCAGTACCCTAGTGGATCTTCTACCAGATCTTACTATCCTACAGATCTCCCTGATCATACACACTCGGCACCCCTGTGGAACTAGGAGGAGCTACCCTTGCTCTCTTCACACTGAAGGAGCTAACCAAGCTCTCTCAAACTAACACACTTTACAATACAACCCATGAGTCTATTATATAGATCTCATGAAAATAATAATTAGACATCTAATTATAATAATTAGATCCATAGCTCAAGACTAAAATTAGCCTTTTAACATGCACACAACTAGTTCGTTAACAAACTATCTGTGAATCTCATAGTTTGGAACTGCACAAGCGATCAACATCGATCCCTGTCTGGCTGGAGATGACCAATGTTGGTTTCTCTACTCACTGGATATGATTGACATCGGTTGATCAGATTGACGTCAGTTGCTCTGCAACTCAACAACCTCCTCCATGTTTGCATCAATGAAGCTTTTAGCTCCACAACCTAACAAGATCTAGGGCATAACATATCTTCTAGACTTGCATGATTATGATCTATGTTATGAATGTGTTTCCCTTGGGGACATTCAGGGGTTAGACTCCTCTTGGGTGGTTAGTCTTGCACTATATCCTCCTACAATATATCCTTTATCAAACTTCCTCAATTGATGCAATGTGCATACTAGTAACATTACTTCTAGTTTGAGCATGGGGCCATGAAACATTTGCTCAAGTAGAGTCCCTATTTTTGCCTCCTTATTTTCCACTTATATCAAATATCAAAATTTCTCCTCTAATTTTGAGGATGTGTAGGCTCATGTGTTGGGACCAAGGACATCAGGTGCCATTCCCCTAGTCTTCTAGCACCTAGTCCTCATTTCATCTCTCTCTATTTCCTACTCCAACTCCATGGCATGTCTGATCCTTCCCTTAGAATGTATTCTTTTTATGTAATAATTAGCCTCATAGCCTTTCCTTCTTATAAGGGTCCTTGCAACATTTCCAAAGGTGGAATCTTTCCTTATTCTAGGGTCCTACATGGCCATTCTCATCTATCGATTCTTATAACACCTAAACCTTCTAAGTTCTCACCCATCTAGTACCTCTATGATGAAATCTGATCCACACACTATGCAACTTATGTATACAGATCTCTAGTCAATGATTAGTAAACACATTATGTGAACTAATACTATGGTATTAATGATAAATATGCTCATCCTAGTAATTAAACCAAAATATTGGTTAGTCTAGTTTGCCAAATATTGAACCAGTTCTTGTACCAACATATCACATGGAGAAAGAGATTCCTATGAGCTCACCCAAGGTGTGAAAAGATGGAAGATCTGGGTTGAGATCATGTTAGTTACATGTAATGAGAGACTAGTGTTTGGCAAGAGTGAAAGGGGGAGAATACAAAATTATTTGGGGGAACACACCAAGTCTCTATCATATATCATTCAACAGACAAACATTATATGAAATATCCTCTATATTAGATTCACTCTCCATTGAATAAAAAGGAGAATGTTATTAAACCCAACATATAGGTGCTTTATCTCTAAACCATAGCTACTCAAAACTTCTATCTCTCCCTAGTATAATCTAATAATAGTGCTCAACCCTAATTTTCTTAGTTATGGCTTGTTGGCTCTCACTCTCTACTGCTTGTCACTCTCTTCTTAGCTATCTCTCATATCTTTTCTTCCCATTGGAATGAATATATTTCCAAACTCCTTCCCCTCTTCTCTTTGAGCCTTTGCCACTATATCCTAATGTGGCCTCCAACCACATGAATGGATTAAATTATCCATAAACTCTACAAATTCACATAACAACTCATGAATTCTTCCCATAAATTCAACATTATATCATTAAATCTCTCACCATTATAATAAGCTTTATCAACAAAGATTTCCTCTCATGAAAAGATTAAACAAGCTATCCCAAAACACAATACAAAATTGGCATCCCAATCTAAGGAGGCTCCAAAATCTTTCACACAATATTTCTTCCCAAACTAGCCTAAAAAACTAAGCCAAGAATATAATTATTTATAGCAATACATGGAAGAATGAGAGAGAAATAAAGGAATCCCACAAATTCCACCTCCTCCCCTTGGAAGGACTATTCATCGATAGTAAAATTTCCTCTGCCATGTGATCCACTTTAGTTTGGAACCCTCCAACAAGTGGAATCTTCAAAAGGTGTTCTTCACTCACATGTGCTTCCAAAAACTAGTGTAAACTCCTTTTGACCAAGTTTAAACCCATCAACTTTGCTCCCCACATGGAATTCATCCCACCTTCATAATGGAGGTAAAAATCAACTTTAGCACACGTGAAAGGTCCTCCATGGGCTATGTCAAGCCACATCACCTTCTTGCATCATCACTTACATCACCTACCACATCACCATGAATAGTGAAAGTGGATAGTGTTCATGAATAGTGTTGCATGAATAGTATTTTGGCTGCTACATCATTCTCCTCCAATTGAAAACAACTCAACTCTTGTGAGTTTTCCTAATTATATCCTTGTCATTTATTTTTAAAAAAGAAGAAAACACACCACTATGTTTTTGGGTGATGCAAGATTGCCCAATCCCTTGGATGCTCCCACATCAAACATTTGAGGTAAATAATGTGTTATCATGATCACATAGATGGGGTAAGTGGTATAAACACTCTTTTGTTCATGTGGGATAATGACTATGACATCCCCTACTAACACACCAGTGTTATTAGAGAATATCCTTTTTTATTATCCTCTTCCAACATATACGTACTGGTCTCAAAATAGTCCTTATAGGACCACAAACCATCCCTATGGGATCATCCATCCCATCCAAAATTAAAACCATCCTCCTCATCAAAAAACATATCCATATACCAATGGATTTACATGTAGGATCAAAACCACCATCATAATCTAACCTCCTCCTCTAAGATGCTCTATCATGCATCTTATCTATCCATGTGAGCTCTAGCCCACCATTGACCATTCACCTCCACTAAAAGCCCATCTAGATTTATTTTTCCATCATCTAACCACCTATTGGATTATCCACACCATAAAACATATCCACTGGTAAATCCTCTCTCATGACTACAATAACATTCTCTGCACTCTCATCATGTGCATCTACATTAGGGAAAACAAAAATCCCCTCAACAATAACTTCTCCATGCTCCATAGGAATGATGTCAAAATCTTATCTAATGATAATAATATTATCACCATATTCTTCCACACTTGGCTTCAAATGAGCCTCTACCAAACTCTTTTAATGTGTTTCAGTTTGCACATCCACTACTTGCAATGTTTCTTCATAAGAAACTTGCAACTTCTCTTCAATACCTGCAACATTAGGTTCTTCCATATGTGAAATTTGTTGCACAACATCCTCCATCATCACACTATTTTATTGTTTTAAAAAAACCCTTTGATCATCAAATCCTCTTCCAATAGCTATTAGTTGGTCTTATTCCTCCATATTTTCTTCATGTGCACATATTTTCACATCATTCACTTCCATGGTTTCATTCATGGAAAATTTCAGCTCCTCATGGCTGCCCTCTTCTTCATCTTCATCCCTATAATCTTTCACAAGGATGTATTCATATTCTTAATCAACATGAACCTCTTCCATATCCTCTTGCATGAGAACTTCATCTTCTCTCTGCAAATCTTCATACTTGCAATCTTCTTCTACATGCATCTCTTCATGGATGTTTACTTGTAACACTACATGGCTGTAATTTCCTTCTTTCAACTCTCCATCATCCTTTACAAGGATTTATTCATGCATGGCATACTCACATAAAAAATCCTTGTTGTCTTCAAAGACAACCATATTCTCTTCTTCCTTCTTTTTCTATAACTCTTCATGGTGGCACTCTTCATTTATCCATGTGATTATCTCTCTTATCAACGTAGCTACCTTTGCCTTTAGGGAGTCTACCATATCCCACATTAAATATTCTTCATTTTCACAATCTTTAGATATTTTAAGCAATAAATCCAATAGTCTACTCCATATCATTATCTTCTTCTCCCATTCTCTCTCTGGTGGTAATCCTCCACTCTTCTTTGCATTCTTCATCTTCATACTTATAAAATAAAACATAAATTCACATAATACTCTTTAGCATCCTCTCTCAAGGAATCAAAAACTACTCTAATACCACTTTATGTGGCCTCTAACCACATGAATGGATTCACCAATCCATAAACTCTACAAAATCACATAACAACTCATGAATTCTTCACATAAATTCAACATTCTATCATTAAATATCTCACCATTACAATAATATTTATCAACAAAGCTTTCCTCTCATTAAAATCTTAAACAATATATCCCAAAACACATTAAAAACTTGGCATCCCAAGCCAAGGAGGCTCACAAAGATTTCACACAAGCTTTCTTCCCAAATTAGCCTAATAAACTAAGCCAAAAATATAATTATTTATAGCAATATATGGAAGAATGAGAGAGAAACAAAGGAAGCCCACAAATTTGACTTCCTCCACTTAGAAAGAATATTAATAAATAGTAAAATATCCTCCACCATGTGATCCACTTCAGTTTGGATCCCTCCAGAAAGTGAAATCTTAAAAAGGTGTTTCCCACTCCACATGTGCTTCCAAAAACTAGTGGAAACTCCATTTGACCTACTTTAAACCCATCAACTTTGTTCCCCACATAGAATTAATCCCACTCTCATAATGGATGTTAACATCACATTTAACACATGTGAAATATCCTCCATGGTCTATGCCAAGCCACATCACCTTCCTTCATAATCACCTGCATCACCTACCACATCACCATGAATAGTGAAAGTGAATAACATTGCATGAATAATATTTTGGCTACCACATCAGAGACCATATTTGAATTGCTAGCTTGGCCCAAGGCCAACTACCACATTGTCTATTACCATACCATAGTAACTTCATGTTAGGATCCATAGCCAACTAATCCACCTCTCACTTTCCCCCACAATCTCCCCAATAATTCTTGGGTCCATGTGGTTACTTTTCCCAGGGTGCTACCACTTTGTCATGGAGCAAGTGTTGGCATAGTTAAGAAAATTGATGTTTGATTTGATGGTAATTATATTCAAAGTGCATGTGTAGGTTATGTGGTTTTTATTGTGCATGTCTATCAGCTATTGGTATTGATTTCTACCTGAAGCAAAAAAACACATGTTTGCTCAATACTTAGCTGATTTTAGGGGTCAATAGGTATCACCAATTCAACAAAATTAGAAGCCAATACAAAAAGATAAACCAACATATATCAATGTTGTAATACAAGGAAAAAATAATTAATTGATAATGATAGTGTGACAACCAATAAATACTTTTATGATAGATGTTAGATAGATTCCTTCTATAATTAATCATCACAATATGGTTTCATAATCAGAATATAGTGATTCAAATATGTGGGATGATAAATATGATGCACAATCAATATTCCCTTAAGGTTGGATAAATGATTATTTAGGGTTCAAATAATTCTTCACATCACACTCAAATATAAATCACAATTATAAAATGCTACAATTTTTACATACATAATAACTAAAACATACTTTACAAAATACAATGTACAAAGTCCATAAGATCATAACAAATTAAAATGCTAAAATAACTAATATATATGTGTGTGTGTATGTGTATATGTATATATTACACACACACATATACACACACATGTGTGTGTGTGTGTGTAAATAAAATATTAGTATGTTATATATATGTAACATACTAAAATAATATGTATGTTATACAAAATATTATGTTATATATAATAACATACATATTGTTTTAGTATCACACACACACACACACACACACACACACACACACACACACACACACACACACACACACACACACACACACACACACACACACACACACACACACACACACACACACACACACACACACACACGCACACGCACACGCACACACACACGCACACACACACATGTGTGTGCGTGTGCACGTGTATGTGTGCACACACACACACATGGTTTTAGGTGAGGCAATGATGTAGGATCAAGAAAGATGTTTTTTTAGGGCATAAAATTGGGGATTAAACTAGACTACCCAATTGAATATACACTACACAAAGGATCTAAATGATAACACACTAGATGCAAAGGAGACTACACTAGCAGATCTTAATAGATCCCTTATGGTGAGAAAAAAATAGACATTGAAGTAGGGAAAGGAGATCCCTAATCCAACCAAAAGTTATAGTAGAAGGAGGATAGCAAAATTAAAGCACCCACCAAAGGAAACCATCCATGGTAGGTATATGAGAAGCATACAGGAAAAAAAATCTACAAGAAAAGGAAAAAAAATGCATCAAAATCAATCCATTTACCATACAATTTGAAATTGACCCAGGTATTTTTAAAGACAAAGTCATACTTTATATCGATCAAACACTAGTGGGAAGATTTAATGTTAGGAAATATAAGGAGGATGACTTGCAAAAATGGGTACAAAACACATAAAAACATTTTTGGGGTACATGTCCACCATCCATAAAGGTGCTATGAGCTACATCAATTTCCTTTTCAACACAGTTGAGGATAGAGTCAAGATATCCATTGAACAGCCATGGTTCTAGGGGAAGGCTACCTTCCTCACGTATAGGTGGCATGTAGGGTTTGACTCACATCATGAATAGATTAAATCCTTGTACCTTTGGGTTAAGATGCCAGGGTTGTTGATTGAGCTATGAGAACCATAGATCTTGAAGAAAATAGGTGATAGTCTTGAGAATTACATATGCACAAATCCAGACATGGTCAACCAAAGGAACTCTATAGTAGATATCATCTATGTAGAAATGGATATATCCACATAACTTCTAGAAAACATTCAGATTAAGGAAGGAGAGATATTATATAACCAAATTCTAGATTTCAAAAATGTCCCTTTTAGATGTACTCTCTATAGATAACACAAAAATTTAAAGATATCCTACCCTCATAATGTATAGGGACCCACAAATAATAGACATAAAATGAGATACAGGCCACAAAGGTTTTCATCCTAGGAATAGGATTTTTTAGAGTCAATGGGAACAAAGATGGAGGAAATATCAAACAACCTTTTTGAATCTAAAGTCTCAACTAAGACAACCAAGGATTCTATTTTACACAAGGGAAGTGGTATGATATCTTTGAATGATTCCATATTCAATAGAGGTATCTGAGAACAAATAGCTAGAAAATTGAGTGAATGCTTGCAATCTGGTATGAATTCAATAGCTACAACTAATTGTAGATATAAACCTATTATGAGAACATAGGTGATTTATAAAATAGGGATGAAGGAAAATGTGTTTTCTCACATGAATTTGGATAATAGTGACTAGACTAAAGTAAATAATTCAAAGAACTTGGAGGGACACCATGAAGAGATGAAATTGGAGTTTGACTTGTGCATTATGGTAGGGAGCTTGGTGGATACACCATGTCAGGAGAAAGGTATTATTAACACCAATATTTTTTTGCCATTTCATTTTCCTCATCAAAATGAGCCCTCAGATGATCTAGGGTCTCGACCCGTATGTGATACATATGATGCTATGTCATAATAAAGTGCCTTGGGTACATAAGTTATAGAAGGCTTGTCCATAGATCTTTTACAAACTTCAGATATTATACAAAAGATGCCAGAGATTATGCAACATCATCACACACCTATAACTCCTATTTGGGTGGAAGAATTTAAGGCAAATAATAGGTGGGTTTCTAAAGGGAACATTATACATGGTTATCTAAAAAATTAGCCCATCCTATTTCACTTGGAGGGAGATCTAGAGGTAGAGGGGACCCCCAAAATACAATGCTCTAATGGGGAGGATCTATCTTCTCAGTCTATGGAAAGGAGATATCAGACACATTCTCACACTAGAGAATTGTATTTAAAACCAAAATATTTCCTATGATTAGTGGTTTAAAACCTACCAAGGTACACACATCTTAGGGATCTATAGGTTGGTGCTCAATTTCTCAAATGCATAAATGAATGCAAAGAAAGAGATTCTTTCTGGTAAACAACTTAGTATTCCACGGGCCCTTATTAGAGCATCCCCTAAATAGGTTAAAAAGTGATTATGATATCCCATCATATAAGAGGCATAGGGAAGGCCTCAAAACAACATTCCTTGAAGAGGCTCATCTACAAGTATAAACCAAGTGTGATGTTTCTATAGGAAATAATGTGTGATGATAAGGATGCTCTGAGATATCTTTAAAAATGTTTGCCAAATCAATCCTTTATGATAAGCATCTCATCAAGGCATTTAGGGGGACTAGTTATAGGGTGGAATAATACATTGGATATGGGCTCCTTCATGACCACTCCAAATTACATTCATGGAACTTTCCTCTCGAAGGAATTTAATATTTTAAATGTCCATGCTCCTTCATAGAATAGGAAGATTTTTTGGGATGAGTTAGAAAAAAAGTGCATCTTGTAATTACACCATCTTATTCTTGGGGGAGACCTAAACTTCACCACATATTAGTTTGAAGTTTGGGGGGTTATGACTTGAGTTGATCCATTGGCAGACTATTTTCTGAATTACCTTGAACAACATGAATTGGTTGATGTTACTCCTCTTGTTAACCTACATGTCAAAACACCACCATGGGGTGGATGGGATTTCAAAGAGGCTAGATCATTTTTTATTAAAGGAATCTCTCATATTACACATTTTCTCATTCAAAGTGGCCACCATCAAGAATTTTACTTCACATCATAATCTTATGCAACTAGAACTGGACATGGGCATGAGGCTACCACCAACTTGATTTGAATTTAATATTCATTGGTTATCTTATGAAGACTTTATATAACTCATCAAGAAGACTTAGAAACCATATACAAGTATATAGGGAGAACATGCAATGGTCAGCCTACAAAAAAATCTTAGATTAACTAAGTTTGTTGACATGTTGTGGGCAAAATAAAAATTCATGGATAGTGACAAAGATATCTCAAAGATTGAAACAAAAATAAAGGAATACCTAGATGCATACCACTTAGATGGATTTAGAGAGGAAACAAAATAAGCACTAGATGCACTATAATTAGAAAAGGCTAGACTCTTGTCATGGAAGGAAGAAAAGTGGTGAATGAATATCAAGATAACTTGGCTTGAGGAAAGGGATGACAACATAGAATGCTTTCATCAACAAGCTATGGTTCACATAGCACAAAATACCATATGGTCTATTTGAGATAAATTTGATGAGGTTTGCAAAGATTTCCATTCTATCTCCAAAGCTATGATCACTCAATACAAACACATTTACTCAAAACCCCCTAGAGAAAACATCAGGGATTTTTTGGCTGTTGCATCTTTATTTGATGTGTGGGTTGATGAACAAAAAAATGAGGTACTCATTCATCCTATAAACATGGAGGAAATATACAAAACTATCCACACATTTTAGCATGGGAAGGTTCTAGGGCTGGATGGGTGGAAAGTTAAATCCTACATCAACTTTTAGGATCTCATTGCAAATGACCTACTTTTAGATATTGATGAATCTTGCATTTTGGGTAAAATACATGATCCTTTTTCCTCTAATTTCATTGAAAATATCCCAAAAGATGATGATCTTTCTAGCTTCAAACATTTTAGACCCATATCATTATGCAATTGTATGTACAATATTATGGCCAAGATCATTGCTACACATATAAAACCCATTCTATTTGAACACATCTCCCCAGAATAGTTTGGGTTCTTGGATAATAGAGTTATACATGATGCCATCAATTCAGATGAGGAGGTGATGCACATGATCAAAACAAAAACCTAGTCTACTTTTCTTCTCAAGATACATCTTTTAAAGGCCTTTGATAGGGTAAATTGGTTATACCTTAGACTTATCCTCACCCAAGTGGGATTTGTGCCTATATTCATTAATTGGATTGAGGATTGTTATCAATCAGTGACATATGCAGTGTTGATCAATGGTTCTAATACAAATGTTTTAACCCCCTTTTGGGGTCTACAATAGGGATGCCCCTATCTCCTCTACTCTTTCTTGTCATTTTTAAGGCCTTTAGTTAGGATATCAAACATGAGAAGTCTATAAGAAATTTGATGGGTGTTAAAATTTATACTAGTACTATGCTTTGACATATCCTATTTGTGGATGAAATTCTCATTTTTGGGAATAGAACTAGCTAAGAAACAAAATGTTTAGATAGGATCTTGAAGCTCTTCTCTTCAATGATAGGTATGGTCCTCAATATATAGAAGTCACATGTATATTTATTCAACATTCCCCATGCGGTTAAGATACTAATTAAAAAAAATTGCCTTTCACCACACCTAACTCAGATACCATAAAATATCTAGGCTTATATCTAAAAATAAATGACTATGATGTTGGTGATTGGTTGTGGCTCATTAACAAATTGAAAAAGTGTGTTATTCTATGGTGCAATAGGTAGATCTCCATGGCAAGGAGGTTGGTTCTTATCAAGAGTGTGCTTGAGGCTATTCCAATTTATTGGCTATCCTTGGCATAACTTCCAAAGATGATTCTCAAAAATATTAAAAGGATTTGCATGCATTTTATATGGGTTGTAAATAAGGAAAATAAAAGTATTCCACTGATTAAATGGACCTTGACATCCCAACCAAAATTTGAGGGTGGATGGGGACTAAAGGATTTGCCTACCTTATCCAAGGTTATGGCTACAAAATGGGCATGGAATCTTATTAGTAAGTAGGGACTGTGGCATAAATTACTATTCCAAAAATACATAAAGCCTCTTTCCAAGCTAGATTAGATTCAGATGCAACTGAAGAAACACTTAGGGGGCTCACTTTTTTGGAAGGCCATTATACAAAACATCAACATAATTAAGTCCTCCCTGACATGAGTTCCTGGGGATGACACAAAGGTAAAAATTAAATGAGATGCAGTTATTAATATTCCTCATGAGTACACATTCCTAAATGAC